>JAVJIX010000044.1:4882500-4892500 GCA_036785185.1 Paratrypauchen microcephalus | reverse complement strand
TTTTTATTTGCCTGGAGACATGTGAGAGTGTTTCCAGGCTCGGATGTCCTTTATCCGAGCCTCCGAACCTCTGAAACAGCAGCGGTTTAATTTTATTTTCTGTGGAAATGTGTTTTTTTAATGCAACTCGTCTCATATCTTCCTCTGCGCTTACACACATGGAAGTGGGTGACAGCGCACAGCGCACCGCTAAAACAAGGAAACAGCGGCACATTTGGCCACACCCCACCCACTGCACTGGCCTGTCTCTGTCCTCCTCATTTGCATTCAAGCAACAACGCCCAGAATAAAGTGTCTGAGAGATATTTATGACTCTAACTGTGTTCACGAGGCTCTCTCATGCACTGAGGCTTGATTTGGAAGAAGGATTCATTTATATTGAGATGAGTATTAGGGAACCATTAAAGGAAAATTAACGTTTTTTTTTTTTTACAATCTGAGCCTTCTTTCGGCAATAAAACAAGTAGTTTTACTCACCCATAGCAGTTTGGTGTCAATTGGAGCAGTATCGCAGAACTTATGTTGAGCCGTTCTACTAATGATCCCGTATCCGTAAACATGGTGCTCGGGGCATTACTTTGCGGTGTCCAAATAACACAAACTTTAGCACTTTTCAAATCACAGAAGATCGCTGTGTCAGGGTAGACTTTTAGTGGATTCCAAAAGGGCCTGAAACCCGATATCCAGCTATAGTTTCATTTGATGACGTCATCAGAGAGGACAGTGCACATGCGTGAACTCAGCTGTTTTGTAAACACCGCTAGTCCGAAAGAAGCTAACACCACTCTGAACTTTACTTTTCTGTTGCGATATCGGGTTTCAGGCCGTTTTGGAATCTACTAAAAGTCTACCCTGACACAGCGATCTTCTGTGATTTGAAAAGTGCTAAAGTTTGTGTTATTTGGAGACCGCAAATCAGTGCCCCGAGCACTCACGCTAACGGATACGGGATCATTAGTAGAACAGAACGGCTCAACATAAGTTCTGCGATACCGCTCCAATTGACACCAAACTGCTATGGGTGAGTAAAACTACTTGTTTTATTGCCGAAAGAAGGCTCAGATTGTAAAAAAAAAAAAATGTTACTTTTCCTTTAAGGCGCCATATAAAAGCATCAAGAAGTACCATGTCATGGGATGTTTAAAACTACTGTATATGTGTCTTTGTTTGGGAATGGGAGCTGTTGCATTGGCGTGAAACTGACAGTTTTTTTTTATTCAAACTAATAAAAAAAGATAAGAGTTGCAGATGTGAAAAGTTCTAGCAATCATTTCATTACTAAGCGCAGTCAGTCATTTAGCCTTAAAGGTGCACTGCGCAACATTTCTGGTGTAGGGTTCGCCACCTGCTTGGAATATTCCATAGTATGACATTTCCATCTAAGATTTATTTGTTACGGGTCTTTCTATTGGTAAAAACAATAACCCCTTCTGCGAATAGCTACACGGCTCTTTGTTGTGATGACGTTTACAGCTACGTCAGCTCCCATTGGGCACCGCTGTTTTCTAACGCAGAATTGAGCTGACTTATTTCTTTACTAAGTCATTTTAGATGAATATATGGTGATTTAAATTGTCCAAATTATACCACAATGATCCACGGGCGTCATAGATTATAACTACAGCATATAGCAAGCTCAAGCATAATAGGTCTTCATTAAAGCTAATTAAGGTGGAGTTATTATGAAGTGGTACCATTAAAAGATAGACGTATGTTCGACCTTTGACCTTTAGCGTTTGCTGGCTCAGGCTCCCTGCACAATGAGCAGGAAGCCCAGTGGTTTTGAACAGAGTGGGTCTGGATGAGTTAGAGGGAGATTTACAGCCCCGAGAAACAGCCCCCAGAACATAGCTTGTGATTTATGGAGCGTTTACAAGACAAATCCAAGCATTTGTTTAGCCTCTATCACACCTGCTTCCCTTTTCACACTTTGGAGTGCAGCGCTCGGAAATGACATCCAACATCAAGATAGCAGATGATAAAGCTTTGGTTTTAAATGTTTATTAAAAATGTGATCTGCTGTGCAGTTTAACAATCATGCATGTTTGGCTGGAATAGGATTTCATATACAGTGGTACCTCACCTTACGAAAGACCCAACAAACGAAAATTTAAAGTTACGAAACGCCTTGACGTTAAATTTTGGTCTCTAGATACGAAAGAAAATTCAAGTTACGAAACGCGAAATGTCAAAAATTCAAATAATGCGCACTCAGCCACACACATTATACGCTTTTCTCAGACTGGATTTTAACTTTTCTCACATTTGTCTCTCGTTTAAACACTCAAACTTTCATAGATTTTCAACAAAATGTATTAATAGTGAAGCGTCGGGGGAAGGGGGAGGGCGGTGTGTGTGCGCGCGGACACGTGTGTGATAGCGCAGCATGACCCGGCGCAGGGCTGCGAGCACGAGACCCGTGCTCAAACTGTGCCAGGTCTAAACCAGGTCTGAACCAGGTCTGAACCAGGATTAGACCACCGCGGCTCTTGCATGCGTTCGTTCATGCGCTCAGACTGCGTGCGGTCCCGAGGCACATCCCCTCCCCTCCTCACTGCTCGCCTCAGCCGTGACTCGAAACGAAACCAGGAAATGGACCCGCACGCGGCGCTTTAATCCACCTGATTTAGGCCAGGTTTAGTCCTGGTCCAGTCCTGGTTTAGTCCAGGTCTAGACATGGTCCAGTCCAGGTTTAGACCTTGGTCTAGACCTGGTATAGTCCACGTTTAGTCCTGGGTCTACAGTATCTACGCAGGACGCAGTGTTACACTATAAAGAAAAAACTTGGAACGAATCAGGCCTTTTCCATTGAAATAGCTACACAACTTATGAAAAATTCACGTTACGAAACCACTTCTGGAACGAATTAATTTCGTAAGGTGAGGTACCACTGTATAGGCAATATAATGTGATTTTCAGCATTAAAGGAGAACGTTTTTTACAATCTGAGCCTTATTTCGGTAATAAAACAAGTTGTTTTACTCACCCATAGCACTTTGGTGTCATATGGAGCACTTCCAGAGATGTTTTAGATTAGCGATAGCCGTAGCACGAGTACATGCCCTGAGCGGTCTCCAAATAACACAAACTTTAGCACTTTTCAAATCATAGAAGCTCGATGTCTTAGTCTACGATTTCGTTTGGTCAAAAGTGGCCTGTAATCCGAGATTTATCCATAGTTTCGAGTAGATGAGGACGCCAGTGCGCATGTGCGGAGTCACAGTTTATTTCACTCTCAGCTCCCGGGACCCAAACATGAAACGCAAAGCTGTAAATTATGGATAAATCTCGGATTACAGGCCACTTTTGACTCAAACAAAAGTGTAGACTAAGACATTGAGCTTCTATGATTTGAAAAGTGCTAAAGTTTGTGTTATTTGGAGACCACTTGGGGCATATATCGCATTACGGATATCGCTAATCTAAAACATCTCTGGAAGTGCTCCATATGACACCAAATTGCTATGGGTGAGTAAAACAACTTGTTTTATTACAGAAATAAGGCTCAGATTGTAAAAAACGATAATTCTCCTTTAAACTGTGTTACTTTCTTTTATATTACCGTGTGACCTCATATGAGTGTGACCCCTCAATGGTCCAGTCCATGGGTGTATACTAGTCTATGTGCTCTTATACTTGTTCTGATACAGCTCATGGTCATTCTAAAACTATTCAGAACCTTGTGAATGTGACTTTTTTAGTATTGACACCTGCTCAAAATCGAGTGTGGTATCAATTTCCATATACAATACTTTTGACAACTCTACTGTCAAGAACCCTATCAGAAGACATGTTTACTTGAGGTCTTCCTGGGTTCACCGTATTAATCATTATCCGTAGCTTAACTGTGGACACTAAATTGTACTCTCCCACTCCTGAACAATGGCTGAGTGGTCTGGGGACCCTCTTAGCGAAAGCAGAAGCCCTCACTAAATCATTAGAAAGCATTGTGTGTGGAGACTGGGTTCAGATTGAAGCTGGGAGTCTGTGGTCAAACTGAGGAACAGTGGCTGATCAAATTGTGGCCGTAGGGGGCAGGAGGGTGTAGTGCAGGCAGGAGGGGCGTGGGGGGGCATTGTCAGGATGCGGTCGGGGCCCCTGAAGAGGAACCCATGAGGGGATGAGATAAAGCCACTTGTGGTTAGTACTGGAACGCCACAGACAGGAGATGGACAGTGTGAACGCAAAACAGGAGAAGAAGAAGGCAGTCCGTTTAGCCACAAGTAATTTTATGAGTACTGGACAGGATTCAGTCTGAGATTTTATCAAGGTCTATTGAAATTAAGTGCTGCTTCGAAGGGGAAAGGGTCTAACGCCTGGATATTGAAAAATAATTGAATTTGTTGTGGCTATACACTCTTTAGGTGAGTTAGTAGGGTTGTCAAAAGTACCAAAAATCAGATACTAAACAATACTAAAAGGTATCGATACTAAAAAGTCACATTCACAGGACAGAAAGAGCACATAGACTAGGCACGGTGGCTGAGTGGCTAGCACTCATGCTTCACAGCTAGAAGGTTCCGGGTTCGATCCCCGGGTCGCCTGAGCCTTTCTGTGTGGAGTTTGCATGTTCTCCCTGTGTCTGGATGGGTTTCCTCCGGGCACTCCGGTTTCCCCCATCAACTCAAAACATGCTCCAGGTAAAATCCTCCAGCTCAGGTCCTGACCAAGCCGAGCAATAAGATCATGGAGATGGGTCCCCGGGCGCCTGAAAGACGAGCTGCCCACTGCTCCTGAAGGATGGGTCAAATGCAGAGAAATAATTTCCCTACGGGGATGAATAAAGTCTGTCTTCTTCTTTCTTCTATACGCCGAGTGGACCACTATGGAACCTACAGGAGCACTGAGGGATTACACAAATTAGACCACATGGGAATATAAAAGAAAGTACTATGATTTAATGTTGAAAATCACATTGACTGAAGAAAGCGTGTTTTTAATTTTTAAATTTTTTTGTGGTATCAATATCAATATTGAGTATTGAGTTTTTTCTTGAGTATCGAAATCAAGTTTTCAATTTTAATATGATGACACTATTTAAGATACAGCTCTCTGTATAGTTTATTAAAAAACACATTTGAACTGGTTTTAACTTATTTGAAAGTTTTGAGAATTCACAGTATGGGCCACATAATGTAGATGATGATGTTTAGTTGGGACTCAGAGTTGTACAATGAAGACTAATTTAAGGAGTTCACGGTGATTTGAAATAAAAAAATAGTGACAAGAATTTTCTGTCAAATAGACTGACTCTGAGTCAGTGATGGGAAGAATACATTGAAAATGTATTTAGTCACGGAATACTGAACCTCTGCTTTAAAATGTATTTTGTAATGTATTCCGTGGCATGGTCACGTACTGTGTTCTGAAAAATGTGTAACTTTTCTGGTGGAGGGTCTGTCAAATCCTTTTCCCCGTGGAGATGTTATTGCTTTGTCTGAAATGTTTCACAGTATGGCATTAAACCTTTGTATCTTCATGGAAACCAAACCAGACCAAGTTACAGGTCAGATCTGTGGAGAGGCGACCCCGCTCACAGTCAGAATGCCTGTTTTTCTCGTTATTTTTGAGCTTTAAAACATGTTTAGAGCTGTTTAAACCTGTTTAAACCTGGTAGAGCTGTTTAATGTCATACTGTGGAACATTCCAGGCAGAGCAATTACATATCCATAGAAACAAGCAGGTGACAGATCCCCAACCAAAAAGTTACACAATGCATCTTTAAATGTGTAAAAATAGTATTAAAAGCAGAATTTATGTTTCTCACAAATTCTGTGCAGTTTAATGTCTAAATTACATGATCAAATACTGTAATGTGTTTATATGATTTTAGTTTAGTAACTAAATAGCACCAAATGAAAAAGGAAATGTACCAGAATAGAGTTGTAGCTGTAGAATGTGTATTTTCAGGACAGGCATTCAGTGGTAGAACGTAACAAAGTAAAAGTAGTAAAGTACTGTACGTAAGTATAAATTGTAGGTATCTGTATTTTACTTAAAGGAAAAGTAACGTTTTTTTTTTACAATTTGAGCCTTATTTCGGTAATAAAACAAGTTGTTTTACTCACCCATAGCACTTTGGTGTCATATGGAGCACTTCCAGAGATGTTTTAGATTTGCGGTTAGCCTAGCGCGACTTCTAGCCATAGCTCGGGGCATATAATATATTCCCCAAGCATGTAATATGCCCCGTGCGGGCTCCAAATAACACAAACTTTAGCACTTTTCAAATCATAGAAGCTCGATGTCTTAGTCTACGATTTCATTTGAGTCAAAAGTGGCCTGTAATCCGAGATTTATCCATAATTTACAGCTTTGCGTTTCATGTTTGGGTCCCGGGAGCTGAGAGTGAAATAAACTGTGACTCCGCACATGCGCACTGGCGTCCTCATCTACTCGAAACTATGGCTAAATCTTGGATTACAGGCAGCTTTTGACTCAAACGAAAGCGTAGACTAAGATATTGAGCTTCTATGATTTGAAAAGTGCTAAAGTTTGTGTTATTTGGAGACCGCAAACATGTGCCCCGAGAACTCACATTACGGAGATCGCAAATCTAAAACATCTCTTGAAGTGCTCCATATGACACCAAAGTGCTATGGGTGAGTAAAACAACTTGTTTTATTACCGAAATAAGGCTCAGATTGTAAAAAACGTTACTTTTCCTTTAAGTTAGTTTTAAAGTTGATACTTTTTACTTTTACTTCACTACGTTTGAGAGTAGGTATCTGTATAAATCTTTATTAAAATCACTATATTTGAAGCTTTATTACATCTCAAAATCTGTGCCAAATATATTTACTTCTGACTCTTTAAGTACATTTTTAAAAAGGTACTTCAATACTTTTAGTGAAATAGATTTTTTCATGTGATACTTTTATTTTATTTTTTTCCCTCTGGCATCTGTACCTTAAAGGTCCCATGGCATGAAATTTTCACTTTCTGAGGTTTTTGAACGTTAACGTGAGCTCCCGGCAATAAAACAAGTGTTTACTCACCCCAGTTTGGTGTAAAAGTTGCGAAATCGTCTAAACTGAGCCGTTTGCGATCCCGTATCTGCGTTACAAAAAATCGGAGCTCAAACGGGCGATTTTGAACAAGGAAACTTATTGACGTCAGATTGAAAAGCGCCTTATGCAAATGCAGTTCCACCCCCGTCTGTCTGTACTCAGCGTCTCTGTAAATCACGCCCAGAGAGTTTGGCACTTTTCGAATGCGCTAGGCAATGAAATGCGTTTTATTTGCCTGGAGGCACGTCCGAGTGTTTCTAGTGGATTCCAAAACTGAGCCTGAAACCTTTGAACAGCAGTGGTTTATAGTTTTATTTTCTGTGGAAATGTGTCATTTTTCAATGGACAGTGCGCATTCAAATCTCTGTGCAAAAACAAGGAAATGGATCAGCTGAGAGCTCAGTCCGAGAGCGGAGAGTTTGGCTAACACCCTCTGAACTATTGGCCATCTCTTTTCTCCTCATTTGCGATTCAAGGGTTTCAACAACGGCCATTTTGGAATCTACTAAAAGTTACCCTGACACAGTGATCTTCTGTGATTTGAAAAGTGCACTAAAGTTTGTTGATTTGGACACCGCAAATCAGGATTCATTTACAGTATTAGGGAACCATTAAGGAGCCATATAAAAGCATCAAGAAGTACCATGTCATGGGATCTTTTACTTAAGTAAAAAAGTAAAGTAAAAAACTAATTAGTTCCACCATGTATTCCATGTATTCAGTTACTTCCACAAAGGTTGAGCGGCGAAACGTTTTCAACCAAACAAACTTTGTCCAGTTGACAAATTGAACTTCTCCTTTTACCTTACTTCCACAAAGTAAGAAAGGGGTCTGTTGTCCCGGGACCCAGGGTTTAGGGGCCCAGAACTGGACCCCCTTCCTATTAATTTATATTAGAGGGGGGCCTATTTGTTATTGATGACTAAACTAGCCCTGCTAGTATGTCTAAATTGCTGTTGTGGTTCTATGCTAGCTTGAAGGAATAGCAAAATCTTACAGTGAATGAATAATTTCACATCTAACTGTAAATCGGACCATAATCAGGCTACTTCTTTATTCCCTTTGTCAATGTCTGAGGTTGATCTGAGCTAACACAAAGTGAAGCCTAACTTCTCATACATATGGTGAGCTGCACAGATTAATTATAACTCAGTGGTTTTTCTGATTGGCGGAGGCCGAGGTTTGAGAAATACAAGACCTGACCGAACAAGGCTACATTTTGACACAAGTAACTTTATTTTTAATCAGACAGAAGCAGCCGGCAGAGAATGGAGGCCTCAGATGTCAGCATGGTCATCTTTAGGGTAGTTTAGGGTTAACTTTAGCGCTGCTGTGTGTGCATGTATTTCCTGTTTGGACCCGGGGTTTACACTTCCATCTCTCTGCCGCATTCAGTTAAGGTTTTTCCTGTGTAGAAAAATTTGGTCGCAGAATTTGCACTAATTCTGCTACCAAAATCTGCTATCTGCTGTAACTTGTAATAAGATTGTCAAAAGAGTACATAATTAACAACACTCTATATGACTCTATATAATCATTGCAACTGAGTGAATGTTTTGGCCTTCTGGCAATTTTCAAGCACAGTTTTCTGTATTTAAACAAAAACATTTGACAATATGTTACTCTTTTTACTAACTGTGGCAAATCAAATTGTTAAAAAAAAGACATTTGGGACTTTTTTTGGTGTAAAATGGGGGGAAATGGAAGGCAGTGCTCCACTGTATTTTTAAACCCCCATACACCTTCACTACAATCATTTGGATAGGTTCAGTCCTGGAATTGCCAATTTGTACAGAACAAAAGGTAAACTGCAGCTGTAAACTTGAAAAATACCACTTCATGACATCACAAGGTGGAACAAAGCATTTTGAGCTTTGGAGATGTAGACGGACTAATAATAAAAGGCTATTCAAACATGTGTGAATGAAACAAAACACAAAATTTTTTTGCATTATATAGGACCTTTAACATACTGGTCAACATTGGTGATGCTAACGTAGGCACTGCTCTGTCTGAAGTTCGATTACTCAAGTTAGAGCTTCATTTCAACACAATCTGACCAGAAAGAGCGGACGTAGTTGGAACTACAACCGGGGAGCTGATTTGCTGATTTTTTTTCAGTTAGTGTTACTCAAACCTTTCTTAAAAAGAAAACCAAATGACAGCAGTACAATATTTCACTCAGGGCTCTCAAGTCTCACGCTTTGAGAGTGTGACACACGCAATTCGACGTGGTATTTCTCATGCTGAAATTTTGTTAAAGGGACAGTGTGTAAGATTTTTACCCGTTAATTACTGAAATTGAAGATCCCCATTCAAAAATACAGTGTTTTCCAAGCCTTTTCACTTCCATCATGAAATCAAAGTATTCTTTTGGACTTAGATATAGTCACATAAAAGGGGGATCTTCCCCATGCAGAGGCAGCCATTTTGAATACGAGAGCCACAGAAGGACATTTGGGCTCCGCCTTCGCCTTCGGCAAGGCTCGTGGTTTTGGGTAAACAACACAAGCATGCTGCCGGATCAGACGTCATAATGGATCTAACACGTGTTTTGGACTAAATTGTTTTACTGGATTTTATTTGCTGGATCCTTACGGACAAATTGAGAGCAAGTTTATGGTGAAATACAGAGTTTGACCTGTGCAAAGCATTCTAAGGTAAGCTAACCTCGTTTTGTGCTTTTCCGTATAAAAGCCCCATGTGCTCGGGGAGTGTTTGTTTTGCAGGGAAATGAATTGCATAGTAAAAAAGAGGAGACTGTAAGGTTTCATTTGATGTGTAGAGTGTCATGGTACATGATCGGGAATGTGTATTTTCATGAGAAAAGAAAAAAAAAAAAACGGGACCGCGTTTTATTTATACAGTAGCGGCGTGCGGCTCGTGCGCGGGTGACCCTCGAGGTCTGCCGTAGATAAAACAGAAAGTGCAATAGCACCATCCACCTATGCGCCACGAATCCTACACACTGGGGCTTTAAGCTATTCAAA
>JAVJIX010000044.1:4872500-4877500 GCA_036785185.1 Paratrypauchen microcephalus | reverse complement strand
AGATCTTGTATTGTAGTATTAAGGTTCAGGTTAAAGGTCCTATATTACACAAAATTGACTCTTGTGAACTTGAAGTTATGTTAGAATGTTGTTACCTCATTAAAAACATAATGGAGTTGTTGGAGTTTTGTTTCATTCACATGTTTGAGTAACTCTTTCTTATTAGACACCTCCAAAAGCTCAAAATGCTCTGCTTTATTGTGCTCATGTGGAGGAAATGTGCCCACTGGTTTTAATGGGGCACTATTGCTTTCAGGGGTTCCGCCACTTCCTTGTCTCCATGGAGATGTTAATTCTTTGTAGGGAATGCCCCACAGGATGGCTTTAAACTTGTTTTTTCTGGCGTTAATTCAGTTCAATTTGGTGTTTTATTGCAAGAAAAGAAAAAAAAACTTCAAGATGCCTTACATAGTTTGAATACACAGTGGGACATTCCAGGAAAAGCAGTGAATGTGAGAATGTGAGTACGCCTAGAATGCTGTTACTTCCTCAAAAACATACAGTACTTGGAGTTGTGTTTTATTTCATTCACATTTATTAATATTGCTCTGTCTACATCTCTACAAACAAAAATGATCTTGTTCCACTTTGTGAAGTCATTTAATGGTCGTTTTCAAATTAACAGCTCCCTTTTACCTTTAGATTAGTAGAGATGGGCAATTCCAGGGCTAAAATCTTCCAAATTACTCAAGTGAAGGCGTATGGAGTTTAAAGGTCCCATGGCATGAAATTTTCACTTTCTCAGGTTTTTGAACGTTAATGTGAGCTCCCCTATCCTGTTTAGCCCCCCCCCATGGTTAAAAGTTGCGAAATGTCTAAACTGAGCATTTGCGATCCTTTTCTGCGTTACAATAAATCGGAGCTCAAACGGGCGATTTTGAACAAGGCACCTTATTGATGTCAGATCGAAAAAAGAAATGCAAATGCAGTTCCACCCCCGTCTGTCTGTACTCAGCGTCTCTGTAAATCACGCCCAGAGAGTTTGGACTGCGAATGCGCTAGGCAATGCGAAATGCGTTTTTTTATTTGCCTGGAGGCACGTCCGAGTGTTTCTAGGCTCGGAAGTCCTTTATCTGAGCCTCTGGACCTTTGAACAGCAGTGGTTTAATTTTATTTTCTGTGGAAATGTGTTTATTTTTCAATGGAACGCTTCAAATCTCTCCCCCCGTGCAAAAACACAGAAATGGATCAGCTGAGAGCTTAGAGCTGAGAGCGGAGAGTTTGGCCACGCCCCCACCCTCTACTATAGGCCATCTCTTTTCTCCTCATTTGCATTCAAGCAACAACGCCCAGAATAAAGTGTTTGAGAGAGATATTTATGACTCTCTCTCATCTTATCTCTGTTTCTCATGCACTGAGTGTTGATTTTGAAGAAGGATTCATTTACAGTATTAGGGAACCATTAAGGAGCCATATAAAAGCATCAAGAAGTACCATGTCATGGGATCTTTAAAAATACTGTACATTGGAGCACTTCCTGTATTACCACATGACATCACAAGATGTTTCAAGATGAGAAGGACTCAGCCTAAATATGCAGGGTTTGAGTGGTAAACATGTGTGAATGAAACAAAACACAACTCCAGGTTTGTTTGTTATAAAAAAAAACAACATTATAACGTAGATCAGAAAATAGTGTAATACAAGCCCTTTAATTTCACCATATTCGCTTTTAGGAGTTAATCTTAGGCCCATTTAATATATCACTCCTGATTTTGGTGACATGTTTTTTGCTTGCTTTAGGTTAGCCATACCCTAAAACCACTGCAGACTTCCTCTTTCTTGCCCCTTCCTTTAACTGCTCAGAGACACGACGGGACAGTCCTCTGCAGAGTGTCGAGCAGCGCCCCGTGTCTTTACGCAGCGTCACCTGAGAACCACCGACACCTGTTCAGCGGCACGGCCTTATGCGCCTGCGTAATAGCGCGCAGTGAGTGACCCCCAGCAGCAGCAGCAGTGATAACGTGTGCCATAAACCTGCCGCTGGCGTGGAGCAGGGCCATTACGCACAGGAGAGCGCTTTGGACAGGACTTCAAAGAATTTACCTTACGAATTTAGTCCGAGCCATGCCGAGGTCTTTCCTGGTCAAGAGTAAGCGCGCGCACAGTTACCACCGGCCGCGCGCACTGGACGAGCCGTGTAACGGACTGGACACGATCCTGGCGCACGTCAGAGAAGGTAAGAACGCACTTTAGGGTGGATGTGAGGGTGATGTTTTAGAAAGTCAATATTTTGTCCCGGTTTATTTTTGCAGATCTCTGTAATTACTCAGCCTAAACCAACATGAAACAAAAATATATCATGTAAACTTGTCTTTATAGTTAGGATTCATCAGCTATAAAAAGTCTAAACATACAGGCACAAGTGATGCCAGAGCCCTTAAAAGATGCATTACGTAGCTTAACTTTTCTGGTGGAGGGTCCAAAAGCATTAAGCTTAAAGGTTAGGATTTCTTTGGTGATGAATTAAAGTGATGTAGGTGAGCTCTTGTAGGTTGTTGGCCTGAAATGTTGATAAAGTCGCATGAAGAGTCCCTCAGTCGTCCAGGTAGAATCCATGATAAAAGGAGAAATTCAATTTGTCAACTGGACAAAGTTTGTTTGGTCGAAAACGTCGAAAACGTCGAAATTCGCCTCTCAGATGAGCGGCGAATTTCTCCTTTTATCATTGTTGATAAAGTCATTGAGAAGTTGACGCGTCAATCAAACTCTGCTACATTACCCTGAATATTGGCTTGTATATTATATTTTTAATGTCATTTTTGAATGATTATAAATAAATCATAAACAAATAATACATGCTCAAAAACAAGTGAATTTTAGCTGCAGTATTAGACTCAAAATACACAATGTCATTTAATCTAGATATTATAGCACTGAAAAATATGACATGACTTTCTGCACACTATATATATATAAACTCACATTTGTAACAGACTGCTTACTTTTCAATATGACTAACAATAATACTGATAAAGAATGCCATAACAGAGCTGTGTTGTAACATATTGATGATTTCTGAGATTTTTGAAATTAGCCTACATGTAATTTGTATTTACTCTTAATATGAGTGACTTATTGCAATTAATATACCAAACATGTATTACTGTTGGGCTTACTGTATATTGTTTATGGTAAATATCAAATAGTATGCATGGTTTGTTGTAGCATTGGCACAATACTAAAATTACAAAACTCAATATTGATTCTGATACCACAATGATAATAAAAAACACTCTTTATTATATATTCCCATGTGGTCTTATATGTGTGTCCTGGAGGTTCCATAGTGGTCCATGGGCGTATACTATGTGCTCTTAAACTTGTTCTGATACAGCTCAAGATCATTCAGGAAAGGTAATTTCTCTCCTGTGACTTTTTTAGTATCGATGCCTGCTCAAATAAGGATGTAGTTTTGATACTAGTTTTAGTATTGATTAGTATCTGATTTTTGATACGACAACCCTAGTTTGTTGTCAAAATGGATTATAGATGTTATTATAGATGTTTTTAAGTTATGCATTATTCTTTAATAAAACAAGTCTATCCACAATATCAGTAAGCGAACATAATGCCATATTGTGGAATTTGAAAATGCACTTTCTAACTTTGACCACCTTATTGAGTTATAGTGCAAAGTTGTATAGATCAGTGTTTCTCAAACTGTGGTGCTCAAGCTCCTTCAGGTGGTACTTGGAACAATCTTCAGTTTGTGGGCTTGGCTGAATTCATTTTAGCCACTTTTTCTCCTCATTCAGATAACTGTTGTTTAGAACTACAGTGGAAATTATGTAGTCCATTTGTAGACCTGGTTTAGCCCTGGATTAGACCTGGAATAGTCCGGTTATAGACCTGGTTTAGATCTGGTGATACACCAAAAGCCAGATATTTTCTTTGGTGGTACTTGGTGTAAAAAGTCTGCGAGCCGCTGGCATAGATAACATCATAATATCCTGTCTGGTGTTTTTTTGGGTGCAGAGTCGAGGTGTCCCATGGGTGCCCTGCTCCACCAGCCCCCTCTCACCCCAGGCTCAGAGTCCTGCAGCCCCCGCAGCTGTGAGCCCTCTCTGGACTGTGACTTGTGGAGACCCCCCTCTCCCTCCTCATCTCCAGGTACTATACTGCGCGCGCACACACACACACACACACACACACACACACACACACACACACACACACACACACACACACACACACACACACACAGTAATTTAGAGTAAGGAAAAGTAATGTTTTTTACAATCTGAGCCTTATTTCGGTAATAAAACAAGTTGTTTTACTCACCCATAGCACTTTGGTGTCATATGGAGGATTTCCGGAGATGTTTTAGATTAGCGTTAGGCTAACGCCTAGTGCGACTTATAGCCATAGCTCGGGGCATTCCCCGAGCATGTAATATGCCCTGTGCGGGCTCCAAATAACACAAACTTTAGCACTTTTCAAATCATAGAAGCTCGATGTCTTTAGTCTATGATTTCGTTTGGTCAAAAGTGGCCTGTAATCCGAGATTTAGCCATAGTTTCGAGTAGATGAGGACGCCAGATGAGAGTGTGCTCTCAGCTCCCGGGACCCAAAGATGGAATGCATAGCTGTAAACTATGGCTAAATCTCGGATTACAGGCCACTTTTGATTCAAACGAAATCATAGAGTAAGACATCGAGCTTCTATGATTTGAAAAGTGCTAGAGTTTGTGTTATTTGGAGCCCGCACGGGGCATATTACATGTTCGGGGAATGCCCCGAGCTATGGCTATAAGTCGCGCTAGGCTAATGGCGTTAGCCTAACGCTAATCTAAAACATCTCTGGAAGTGCTCCATATGACACCAAAGTGATATGGGTGAGTAAAACAACTTGTTTTATTACCGAAATAAGGCTCAAATTGTAAAAAAAAAACGTTACTTTTCCTTTAAAGAGTCTGTAGAAGATCTGATTTATAATTTTAAGTTAATGTCACTGGAAGGACAAAACATTAAATAATCCACAAAATCTGGTATTTTCA